>OY748289.1:12724842-12750017 GCA_963556515.1 Nudaria mundana | reverse complement strand
TTCGTATTTAGTATCAGCACACGTAGTACCAACCCACTACAAATTTATTATTTCACTTTTTATTTTTACGAAGGTAAGGCAGACACCTGGGTACAAAGATACGCCAAATCTATCTGTTACGTGAGAGGACTCTTCGAAATAGACATCAAAATACTACCTAGACATATTTTAGGCCAAAGCCATAGCACAGGCCACTCTAAATCAATTTTAGACTACCCCAATGGCGTAGGTAGTTGGTTAAAACCACGCACCGTTCGTATCAAATATGTTTATGCCATGCAAATATTTGTTACAGAGTATGCATGTGAATTGTTCTACTTAAATATATTAAGTACCTATATACATATTTCCTAGTACACTAAGTATGTATTTATGGCTATGTCTATGGCTATTTAAAGCTTGTGCCACACGATATCGTGTGGCACAAGCTTTAAATAGTTTGAGACAAGATGGCGTTCTTAGTAGGTATATCGACATATTTATTTCTATTTTTTATTTAATTTAGTTGACATACCTTAGCGTGGTAATGCTCTATAGAAGTAGCAATGGCAATATCCAGTTCACCAACAAGCAACTTCGAAAAGTAATTTCTTAAATTAGTTTTTGTAACACTAGATCGATCCCAATTATGAGAGTCTTCGAGACACTTCAATAGTTGACATGGCATTTGTGATCCAGCGCCGCTACCCAACTCCGACTGTAATCCTCCAAACAAGTTGGCTAGCAGAGCCGATAGAAGTCTGCTCTTCATTGACGTACAAGAACAGTTCTCCTGCATCATTGAAAGGGAGAGAGTTTTTAATGAATAGGGAATTGATTACAGCACAAGCAAAAATTGGTAGTAAAAAGGTACGCAGGTTGAGTATGTAGATAGTTCACTAAATACAATAGACACGTACTTATCCCCTAGCGTGAATGCCAGTACATTTGAGGTTGTCTATGTTTGAAGAATAAAGAAAATCAATGATAATATAAAATTTATATTTACCAGGAATCTATCTTCCGGAGAGCATTTACATAGTACTGCAAAAGATGGCGTGCGCTTGACTTCTATAGCCACATGAACAGGTATCTTGCATCTACATTCGAGCTCCTTGTCCTTCAGTTCCTGTAGTTTTATCTTCAATGCCTGTAACTCATCCTGTTTCGCTTTCATATTGCTGTCACATTTGATTTTACAGCCCTCTAAATCTTCAATCATACCCATTTTTTCCTGACGAAGTTCTTCCAACTGTAATGATAATGCTTATTGCTATTCAAAATTTATCAGGGCACAGATATACCGAATATGTTGTGTTGTTTCATATGTAGGTACTTGTAATACTATATATTCTGTGATGTACGTATCTTAAAAGTCATCTACATAATATTTTAAAACACACAAAGTCAAATTCAGCTGTAGATGCAAAACAGGGGACGCTGGGCCCAGAGTTTTACGACCTGTATGATAATAAGTTCTATCACAAAAATAAGTTTTGGCTTGATCTGTTCAATTACGCCAGGTGCTCGTACATGAGAAAACCTTCTCATGTACCTAAGTAGTTTGTATATAAGGACCTTTATGGAACCCCATAAAGGTCCTTATGTGATAAAGCAAGAATAAAACTCGACGGATATTATAGGTCCAAACCTTAAGGAAGGTCGAGCTTATGACGGTTTTACCTTTAACTAATGTTAGAGGTCGAAAATAGGTGTTACTGACATCCAACCAACACTAATTTTCGAAATAGGTTATAAAAATTGTGAGACCTCATTCTTCAACCTGTTGTTTGCTTCGTCTTCTTCGAGTAGTTGATTTGACACGTCTTTTATTTGTTCACGCAAACCACTCAGTTCCGCGCGCAGAGCACGCTCTGTTTCGTGTGTGAGCATGCATGCCGATTCTGTTTCACTTTCCAGTGTCATCACTTTACGTCGCACTTGTTCTTCTTTAAACTTAAAACAAAGCACTTGAACAGGGTTTTAGCTAGTGATTAATTAATAATATTGCAACGTTAGCCTATATTTATTTTATTAATATCTGACCCATTTGAACGTGCTGATGAGCAAGTGTAAAAAAATATTTTATTGTTATTTTCAATAGTAGGTAGGTACTATTTTAACCTTATAGTCTAGTTAATGAATGCTCACAAAGGGGGTGTGGATGGAAAAGTCGAAAGCAGAAACTTTGACTTAGGAACTTTGTTTGGAGTAGTTAGGAGATAAACATACTAAAAGTCCTGACCGAGCGAGGTGAGCCCGAGTGGGGGGAAAGGAGGTTCCGTTTTTTGGTTATTTGCTTACTTCTCGAAAACGGTGCTTTGTACGACATAATAAAAGCTAATTAAATTCTCCTACAACTTTGTCTTTTACACTTTGCATCTATCTCCAATAATTGCCTAGCTATGAGCTTCTAAAGGTGGTCGATTTTCAAAGCACGCATTATAAGTAAGTACAAAGTTACCAAAATCATTTCTTATTTCGGATGGATAATCGACCACCTTTAGAAAGTCAAGTTTCTGCTTTCGACTTTTCCATCCACAAGTTATTCCATTACTAGGCTATTAAGGCAGTATAGATAATTGCGCACTATTTACCTTATTAATCACTTACTACACTACACACACAACATAAATAACTTGCCGCATACATAAATAACTGAAAACATAGGTAGGTCCATACATGACAAATATTTTAATAGATTGCTGGAAATCCGACCTCAACTGGGTTGGGAATAAATAAGATCTATAAAAATGATATATGGTCCTAATATTTATGTGGTAAATTCATAATTATACGTTTTAAATAGGTACCGCAAATAAATTAATATCTCGGTACATCATCTCAATGTCGTTCTTGTGGAACACGGAAACTGGCAAACTTTACCACTTGGGCGAATATACGGGATCTACGAATAATAATTATACCTGTAGGTCTCTCTGAACTTGCACTGTTTTACACTGTTGTTCAGCAAGTGTAGCCTCTAGTTGAGCTGCCTCTTCACCTAACTTCAGACGCTTGCATGCAAGGTCACAAACTTCGCCTTCGACAGTTTTCAATATACTATGAGTCTTATCAGCAGCGTCACCTTTAGCTTTTAAATCTCGAGCCAGATTTGTGCACGCCGTTTTGTTATTGTTTCTATCCTCGATCATTTTTTGAATCTGCAACAGTAAAAAAGACTTAGTACTCAAGTTATACCTATTGTTTTTGGCATTACTTGAAGTAATGCTATCAGAGAGAAGATATGATAATTTTTATCATAGTGGCTAATGGGAGCTGGGAGGGGAATAATAAAAAATAGATGCGCAACAGCAGGCTCCAAGTTGAACCATTCGAATGCAATTCGGATTGGTGCCGTGATTGCGACTGTTTAGACCTATCATTTTACAACTGTCTGGCACATCACTATAGCCCCAGAAACATCACGACAATGCGAAGTATCTAAACTCATAATTTCCCCAACAACATTTTCTTACTACTTATACTTTTCTTAATTTTTCTTATATATCAATTAGCTTTGGCTAAAGACATATTTTTAACATATGGAATAGTCAGTCTGCTAGTTTTTTGAAAAATAATCATCAAATATTTGGCAAGAAGCCAAAGATTTCAAAAAATCAAACACTATACTTGTTTGGTTATGTCTTCCTCCTTTTCCTGTGCGAGATTAAGTCTCCTCTGATAGCCACGCTCGAGGTCCCGCCAAGCTATCTCAGCACGCTCTAAAAGCTCAGATCTTTGAGCTTCACGTTTTGCAAGCATCTCGGCACGTGACCTTAGTTCTATTATCTCACGGTCCATTTTGGCCAAAGTTTTTGCACACATTGATTTCAGGCCACACATCTAATAAAACAGTAAAAAAAATCAATTATCATTTGGGAGTAAAGGGTGCCCCCTATACTTATTATGCTGTAGAAAACATAGCCTAGCATAAAAAATATTCCAATTTGTTTTATGTTCATATTGCAGTTGATGCAGTAGCATTTAATTTAATGTTATAGTAAAAAAATATTTTCTTAAATTAATAATCTCACCTTGCTTGCCACAATTTCAATGCATCTGAAAGCATATCGCACGTGGAAGCGATTAAAAAGTAAATGTTCTATACCTAATACTTACATCTATTTCTCCGGACATAAATATATAGATAAAGAGTCAGTACACCAACAGTTTCTACCTTGTCTGATCCATCTTCCGCAGTACTCGTACAACATTCTCCGTCTACTAGCGAATCGACCGGGACTGCTTTCGGCTCCGGTGGTATACCTGATTTACATTTGCTACACTTTTTAGCCGGTTCATTCATTCTCATGATTATTTTTGTTTCTACGGGCAATTTAACGACTGGCCCATTTGAATACCCTCCGAAACTTGAAGGGCTGAAGTCGTTCAATGAACTCGACCCAATAGTATATGTATCTAAGGAATTTGTAACAACGGTAGACTTAAACTGCTGGTTTTCGTTTAAACGATGAGCGTTGTTCATATCTCCAATCTTCTTGGTTCGTATAAAACTGGAATGAAAAATTTATATTACATGGAAAATTTAAGATAAAGACGGTCATCATCACGGACGATACTGATGAAAATATAATAAATATCAATTTTTCTAATGGTGTTCTTGTAGCAACTTGCCGATACAAAGTAATATCATTCTATCCGTTTGGGTATAAGGATGGTGTAGGTACACCGGTTAATCATAGTAAAGACCACAAGGTAGAAGTAGGGGCGTTTGTGCACTACACGAAATTTTACTGAACTTTACGGAATTTTAGTGACCGTAAAATTCCGGACGGCCGGAATTTTAAATGGGGAAAATTTATTTGCTTTAGAGATGCTGTTGCGAGTGGTACTGAAGCGATTAAACGCAGCAGTACTCTACGAAGTATAATTCTGTAGTTATCATTTAATTTTGGGTGACAAACAAGCAAGATGAAGAATTTTGAATGTAAAAGAAATGTGGCAATGATGAAATGTTAATAATATGTTAAAAAAATGTTTAATACTTACTCGTAAAGACTATCAGCACGAGCGTGTCCAATTTGTTGCCAAGCAAGTAAGGCACATACTAGATTCTCCTCCTCTGGATTTTGTGAAATAATCGTATTACCTTCACGGGAAACAAGCTGAAGTCTCTCCTGTGCCGTTCTCATCCCGGACTACATGTAAACAATATTTGACATACATACTTATATCCCCAAGGCAGAGAGACACCCCACTTTACAGGTTCTGTTGTACTGTGTAGTACATATAGTACTGTGTAGTCCACCAGCATTGTCTGATGTTACATACCTAAAATCTCTGCAGTCCATCATGTGATAAACTTAATGAACAGTTAGGTATAAAATCGATTTAACGTATGCTAGAAACCAGTCCTTGTTTCAAGTTAATTACATAAAATATTAATGCATTACAAAAACTGAAACTTAGTCATTTAAATTCGTTCATTGGTGATAAACGTATGTAAATCTGCTCGGCAAATGAGGCAGGGACTTAATGACTTTTATTATCTAATTTTATAACCATGGAAAATAATTACCTTCAAATCCATTAGGGGTTTCCTTTCCAAGGCCTTTGAAACATTCCACATTATAAGACTAGTCATTGATGTGTCACCGGGCTCGATAGACGCTGCTATCTTCGCCAAGTCTTCAATTGCATCATTGTACTATACAAAAGAAAAAATCCAAACTTGAAGTGCTACTCATCTCGCGTGAGACTAATGATTGTATAATAAATATACAGGATACAAGGATTTACATTTTGTTTAAGTTACAATATAATTCAGGAGCCTAAGAACCTCGACCTTTACCCGTCTTTAAAAAACATGCCTATGATAACTTGCCTATCGAGAAGTGTTCAAGGCAATTTTTTTAAATTATGTTATATGGAGTATATGGCCGCTAGCCCAGCGCCGAAAAGTTGCTTCCTTGGCCGCGTTCTACCGTATTTACCACGGTGAGTGTTCTGAAGAGCTCTTCAACCTGATCCCTTCCGATCACGAACAACGCGTGCCGTGCCACTCTCACTCTCGAACCGAACGTTTTAAACGCTGGTTTCTCTGCCGATAGTGGCCTGGAACACCCTGCCTGCGCACGTGTTTCCTCCCACATATAACCCTGGGTTCTTTAAGCGGGGCGGGAAGAGGCACATCACTAGGTCGTCAAGTTGAGGGCCACTTTCTATTATCACTTTGTATTACGTACTGTGAGAGTCGCCCTCAAAATTAATTAAAAATACCCATTAACACATTTCGATAGGCAAGTTATCATAGGCATATTTGTGATTGAATTATTTCTCAATCACAAATATAAAAAATAAAAATATGATAAAAAATTGCCCCATCTGGGATAGGTGAAGGTCAATGTTCTACGTCTCCCCTACTAATAGGTATTAAATAATTATAAGTCGGTAATGCGTTTCAGTCTAATAATATAATTATATTATATAATTCTGTAAAGCGTTGGTTTCCTAGGAAAGCGGTGCCGCATCCCAAAGCGGCACACAAACAGCGGCGACATGACGTCACTAGAACCTTGTCCCGGTAAACAAATTAGCTCGGGTTTCTAGAGAACGGTGATTGACACCGTAGTTTACAAAGAAAACGCACCAATGACTGCATAATGTATTTCCTAGAAATCTACACCAATATATGACCCTCACCTGTTCGTCACTTTGATTGCATTCATTCTGATCTATCCCCATAGCATTTACTTCCTTTGAAATCACGACATATATAATATTATTCAACAACTTATACAGTCAAATTATAAGTATTGAAATAGTGAATAAACAAGAACATAAGAATTTTTATGGATGAAACTTATTATTTAGGTAAAAATCACATTTTAAAATTTATTTTGCTTTTGAGTTTCATTAGCAATTTAGACATTTGCCTTGGTAGATGGTAGACTTCCAGAAGACGTTGTCAAAACATATTCATATTTCTTTGGAAAAAAATATTATATAGGTTTGTGTCAAGAAGATCATAATCATTATCGTCAGCATTTTTAAATATGGAATTCAGGCCGTAATCATGGTCACTCATTGGTCACTCACATTAGTTTTCAGGATATTTACCATGCATGTATTGTATCGATCTATGTACATATACATGTAGGCAAGCGGCATACCCCCGAAAAAGTGCGTAGAAATGAAAATGACTGACCAATCACTAAAAATGTGATTGCGCCTATACAAGTTTGTACTTTTTGTAAACCTTGGACCAAAAGGAGTCAATTGGTAAGAAAACAAAATCTGTGCCGGTGGGCTATTAATTGTTATGAACAAATCAATTTGTAAACTGATAAAAAGTTGGTTTTTATATTGGAAAATGATTTCTAAGGGTAAAAACGGGCACCCGAAGTCAGAGAGGGTGAGTTAGGAGCGGTGGTACTTCGGCTCAGTCGCCGGAAAACCACCGCCCCTGGACCCGACGGCATTCCGGGCCGTGTATGGGTCCTGGCCCTCGAGGAACTCGGGCCTCGACTGAGGGGGCTCTTCAGCGCATGCCTCGAAAGGGGCCAGTTTCCCAAGGTGTGGAGGACGGAGAAACTGGTCTGGATCGTGTTGCTCGACGAGGTGTGTAAGCTCTTTGAGCGAATTATCGCGGAACGCCTCGTCGAGCATCTCACGCGTGTGGGCCCAGACCTGGCGGACAATCAGTACGGTTTCCGTCGGGGACGGTCCACCGTGAGCGCGATCATGCGCGTGAAGACCCTGGCGGAGGAAGCTGTCTTGCAGGGCGAGGTGTTGGCGGTGTCTCTTGATATCGCCAACACTTTACCCTGGAGTTGCGTTAGAGAGGCACTGGTATACCACGAAGTGCCTCTCTACCTCCGTCGTATTGTCGGGGCATATTTATCCGAGAGGGCTATAACTTACCCTAGCTGGCTCGGGCCAGCTCGGCGAGATGTGTCGTGCGGTGTTCCTCAGGGGTCGGTCCTAGGACATCTCCTGTGGAACATCGGATACGACTGGGTGTTGCGGGGTGCGTTGCCTGAGGGCGTCAGCGTAACTTGCTACGCTGACGATACCCTCGTCACAGCGCGGGGAGCAACGCACCAGGAGGCAACACTCAAGGTCACGACTGGGGTTGCTGAAGTCGTGGGTCGGATACGGCGGCTGGGACTGGACGTGGCACTGAATAAGTACGAGGCTCTGTGTTTTCACGGACCTCGGCGCGGGCCACCTCCAGGATCCAGCGTAAATGTAGGGAGCGTTAGCATCGGCATCGAGCCCACAATGAAGTATCTGGGGCTCGTACTCGATAGCCGGTGGAACTTCGGACCACACTTCCGAAGTTTGGTCCCCAAAGTGACGGGGGTGACAGCCACGCTTTCGCGACTGATACCCAACTTAAAGGGACCCAACGCTTCCTGCAGGAGACTGTACCTGGGGATCGTGCGGAGTATGGCCGTGTACGGGGCTCCCGAGTCTGACGGCCAACAACGCTGCTGTTTTACACAGATCGTTGAGGACCTTGGCCGTCAGAACAATAAGAGGGTACCGCACGATCTCCCTAGAGGCTGCATGTCTCCTGCAGGAAGCGTTGGGTCCCTTTAAGTCCCTAGCCGCGACCCCTCCATAGGACCTGGAAGCGAGAGCCCTTGCGGCATTGTTCCATTGGCACAAGGAGGCGCTGGAGCGGGACCACAGGCCTGCGTCTCGAGAAATCGAGGCTCAGCGGTCCCAACTCCGCCAGGATCTCATGGAGACATGGAAGGTGCGACTTCAGCAACCAAAGTGGGGAACCACCACCATCGCGGCGGTGAGACCGATCACGGAGGAGTGACTGCAGAGGCAGCACGGTGGCCTCACGTATCGTGCGACACAGATCATCACCGGGCACGGAAACTTCGGTGAGTATCTGTTTCGCATGTGTAGACACGGCATTCCACACATTGGTGGAATGCTCAGCATGGGCGAGTCAGCGCCAGGACCTCGTTGTGGGCCTGGGCGTAGATACGCTTTCACTGGAGACCATGCTACGAGCCATGGTCTCTAGCGAGAGTCAGTGGAACGCCGCTGTTTCTTTCTGCGAGCAGATAATGCTCGTGAAGGAGGCGGCCGGTAGGGTGAGGGAGCGTACCCTCCCTGCTGAGCTCCGAAGTGTGCGGCGAGGGCGCCGCAGACGTGACTACGCCCAGGACCATCGAGCTCCATGATCGGGGCCTAAGGACGATGGATTAGCAACCCACCGTCCTTACAGAAGCAGGCTAGAAGGGCTGCGTGATGTGGGGCTGTACCCCACGCACGCCTTCACTCACCGACGCGGGATAAAACCCGACCCCAAAGATGCGGGGTAACACCCGACCACCACGCAGTGGCCACGCAGGTGGCCAAAGTCCGCCGGGCGCCACTGGGAATTCTCTCAGTTTCTACCGGAGGCGCTCGGCAATGGACCGACCACGGGCCGCGGATTCAAAAAAAAATAAAAAAAAGGGTACAAACGGGCAAAATAAGACACTTTTACTAGTGTGTTTTTTTTTCGAAAAAATGCGTTTTAAAGAAGTTACAACCATTTTAAAGCGCAAAAATTGTCAAATACAAATTTGTTTTATCTCGGCGAGTTTTGATCGAATACAAAAAAATCTTGCGCCAGAATACTTCTCAGATCTTAAGCTTCAACTGACTTAAGAAAGAAATTTTTGAAAATGAGAAAATATACATTTTTCACATCGTAAAATCTATTTATACACGTAGCGTTTTTTTAGCGTTCGACAATCCCGAGGCAGTAAGAAATCAGAGCTAAAGCAAAAAAATTCTTAGATAATTTTTCAATAATTTCTAATTAAAAAAAAAATTTTTTTTTTTGGAGTTTGGAGCTCCTTATTGATTGCCCGATTGAATCCTGTCAAATTGCACGCGCTTTATACGAGTTGACGCGACTCTACATGCGTATAATAGTGTACTCGTTTAACTCGGAAAAACGCTACGCTATTTTACGATGTGAATCTGAGAAGTATTCTGCCGCAGGATTTTTTGAATTCGATCAAAAAAACGCCGAAATAATTTTTTTTTAATTTTTTGCGCTTTAAAATGGTTGTAACTTCTTTATAACGCATCTTTTCGAAAAAAACACAAGATTAAAAGTGTCTTATTTTGCCCGTTTTACCCTTAGAAATCATTTTCCAATATAAAAACCAACTTTTTATCAGTTAACAAATTAATTTGTTTATAACAATAATAGCCCACCCGCACAAATTTTGTTTTCTTACCCATTGACTCCTTTTGGTCCAAGGTTTACAAAAATTACAAACTTGTATAGGCGCATTCACATTTTCAGTGATTGGTCAGTCATTTTAGTTTTTCAGGGGGTTTGCCGCTTGCCTAATGGTAATTATCTTGAAAACTTTAATAGATATTATTATTTTAATAATTAGGTAGGCGAAATAAAGGTATGCTACATTGAGACTATCATAACTTTTTTTTAAACCCGTTCGACATGGGCCACGTTATATCCTTTAATATATTATATATTATTATTATTATATATATATTTTTTTATTGGTTGAAGCGTGAAAAATAAACAACGCAAAGAATTCAGAACGTCGCTCTTCCGTTTTCTGAACTTTAAAAATTAATGCCAACGGATTATTATTAGGTATCATACAATACTAGGTGCAAGTTCCAATCATAGACAGAAGCAGAATGTACTAGGCGGCACCCTAGGTCTAGGTAGCACCATGCGGGGGCGACCTACATATTGTTGTAGGCTAACATAAATATGTTAACTGTCTGTACAACGCAAGAAAATCACACACCTTATGTTTATCGGTTGATACTTACGTAATTATGCGAGTAATCTCACTCCGAGAAATGTGTCCCCCCATTGACCATCACGGAACGTCAATAAACTAATGTATTGTGTTCGATCTACTGTCACACACACGCTACGCGTCACAATGGCTCTTCAATACTCTGATAGCTTGGTACCGGAACTTAGCATTAACTCTTTCAATAGCATCATCCTGATACAAAAAGAATTGAACATATTTTATATTTTTTTAAATACGTTACTCCCCGGTAACGTAAACACAAAAATAAAATATTATTCAATTAATATCGCATACATTGATTGATGCAGTAGTTAGTAAGTACTAGTTACTTAATCTCATATAAAAGCAAAATTTGTTGGTAGGTACTTCTCGAGGGAACAAAAATAAAATATGTCAATACTGCTTAATTAAAATAAATACATACCTACTTGATTAAAAATTATGTTTTTCTTCATACCTACCAATCAACTTGCATGTAACTACTCTGAATTTAACATTCGTAAGATCAGTCCATCGATTAATAAATATTCGAAGAATCGTTCACTCGAAGCAGCGTTTGGCGACAAAAAGTTGTTTCGCAATAAACTCTATTCGCACAATCTTTCAGTCGATATTCCAATAATCTAACATATGTCTCTCGAAATTAAGTTACGGACCCCAACGTTGACGACTCAACTTACCTACTCATCATCATTTGTGTGATTCACAAATATCTTATCTTAATGTGGGCTAGATGACGTTGTCTGCGAATGTCCAAAAATATTAATTTAATTATCACGATGAAAAATAAAAACCAGCCAAGTGCGTGTCGGTCCACGCATAAAATAGGGTTCCGTAGTGACCCATAACAGCCCCTGTAACTCCTGAACTAACAGCGTTATCTGATCCGATATAGTTTTCCTTTAAAGTTCACTACATGGATTACCATCATTTTATTTTTCAGATTTTTTGAGCCAGCTGTTTAGCTTTAAGAGGGGGAGGACGCTCTGTTTAAAAAAAATATCTCGCAAAGGAATACTTAAATCAAAAACTGATTTAGCAACCTCTCAATGTAAAAACATTGCGAGGTCATTAAATAGGTATTTAAAAAAGAAACTTATCTAATGACAACCCCACACTATGGGTTAGACGCGAAAAAAAATCATCATCACTTTACGTTTACGCGAGGCACCGCAAAATAAAATATTTTTAGTAAAAGCATAGTGCCAAATACCTACATCATAGCTATAGTTTGTTTATTTCATAAGTTTGGCTGAACCCTTCGTTTTCCGCGTTCTATCTTTCTAATTTCTCATTTGAACTTCTATACCAAATAGATATCTATCCTTTGCTAATCTGGGAAAATTGCTGATGCGAATACGTAATGGTACCACTGGGGGATCTGCAACTCTTGAACATAATAACGTGAATTGCCTGATTTTAAGTCACACCAACATAGGTACATTCGGCGGATAGGTACATTGCAGACGGGTTGCTCATAATTATGTAGTTTGGCCAACGGGAATAGGACTGGCAGTATTATTCAAGGTGTAATATAAAGAGTTTGATTTAGTTAAACGTCTTGATCTCAGAAAATGCAGGTTGGAAATGATGTCCGTTTAGATTGAGGAGCCACATTTCGTATATTAATGAAATTTATATAGGTATTTAGTAGTAAGTTTAAAAATTTTGTAGCCTCAATCCCCGAATTTGTAGCATAATACTTCAAAAGTTATAAGAACAAAAAGGTGGCTCCTCAATCTAAATGTTTAGATTGAGGAGCCGCGTCATAACTAGGAAAATCATGGATGAATATTTACCAAAATTAGGTATGATTTAGTAGCATTCGCGAGTATTTAGTAGACAAAATCTGAGTTTTGTAGTATTAAAATTAAAAAAGTTATCATACATTATATGTGGCTCCTCAGACCATTACTTACGAGTCGTCATTTTTCATAGAAGGAGTCGTACAATTAATGCGCAATTTCTTGGTCCTTTAGTAGTAAGTATTTTAGTTTTGTAGGATAAGATTCAGTAATTAATTATAAGTGGAATAGGAGATATGGCACATTTTAACTGGCTCCTCAATCCAGACGTTCTACATAATGAATAATTGACTGTAGCTACCTGAGATCACAACAGAATCAAAAACTAGATACACTAACATTTACTATAAATTTCTACTAAATACACATGTACACAAAAACATTGTATCACTTGGTATTTAAAAGCCAAATTACTTTTAGATATTCCTTAAGAATTTGCTATTAAGGGTGACCATGTTATATGAATGAAAACATGATGAATGATTTTAGAAATTTATTTTATCTAATCTCAGGTCGAAAAGTACGAATTGTGATTTCAAAATTTTATGATATAAAGCCTATGGTTATGAGACAGTAATATAAAAAACTAAAAAGTAAAAATATCAACTAAGTTTACCTGACTTTGTTAAACAATATTAAATAATCAACAATTCATTACAGTAGTACTTATATTATTAATTATTACACACATATATATTTATAAACAGCATGTATTTTTAATTCCGTGGCCCAAAGCCGCAGCCGCTCTTACGTCCGTTGCCGAGCGTCTTTGGTGCACTCGCAGAAGATATTTCCAGTGGCGCCCGGCGTAGGCAGGATGTGAAGAATATTACCTATATATTTCCAGGCATCTCTGTCATCAATATAATCTTTATTAGAATAATACGCTTTCATTAGATACTTTTTAATAGTTGTTTTTATAAATATAATTATATTAGGACAATTCACACAACGCCATCTAGCCTCGAACTAAGCAGAGCTTGTGATATGAGTACTAGATAAACTGATATAAATACTTGTATGCATTTTTTTTGTAAATACATACATAGGAGGTGAACGGTGGTAAATATGCGATTATTATACATAGGAAACACCCAGACTTCGGTACAAACGTGTGTCATCATACAAAGTTTGTCCCGACCGGGAATCGAACCCGAGACTTCGGCGTCGAGGGCGGATGCACTACCAACCATACCACCGTAGTAGTCTGTCAGTTTTAAATTTGTATGTTTGTATTTATGTATGGATGATCATAAAATATCATCTAAGCCCATCGAATCTAATCACAGGAACTGAAATCGTCGCAATACATTTCCTTATACACGGTGATTTTATGGTCGTTTTGAACCCAGTATCGGAGTTACTCTGAATAATATTACGGAACCCTTTTTTAATGTCAAAATTGTTGTACTGGTAATAAATAGCTCGATCTAGAAATCTAAAGATTTGATGAAGTTGGTATTGCTAATTTTAGCTAAGTGGTCAGAGCATCCCCTTGTTAAGCCACGGGTTCGAGTCCTGGCGATGACATTTAAGTTTTTGTGATTTAAGTATACTTGCCTAAATACTTAACAGTAGTAGAAGAACTTATTGCTTTCAAATACAGAAATATAATAATAAAAAAGTTGCCTATTTCCGTTAACCTTCTCACTCGCTTGAGTTGATTATTAGTATCGTACCGATACTACCGAAAAATTCCGTCTAATGCACAAACGCCCTATGACTTCACTGTCCGTCCGTCTGTCTTGGGCTCATGAACCGTGATAGTTAGAAAGTTTAAATTTTAATAGACTCACACTTGGCCTTATTTTTATATATAAATATTAATAATATTTCTGGACTAATATATTATGGACACCCTACGAAATAATTTGTAGGGAAATTATAGAATAGCTAATAAGTTCGTAAATATGTACTTTTTTATGGCAGAATTATAACGGGCATTTAGTATAAATTTATACTAAATATTGATGTGTTTGTTACAAATTTCGTTACAAGTATAAGTAGATTAGAGGCAAATATTTTTTTTAAGCGTCTTAATTGAGGAGCCAGTTAAAATGTGCCATATCTCCTAATCCACTCATAATTAATTACTGAATCTTATCCTAAAAAACTAAAATACTAAATGACCAAGAAATTGCGCATTAATTGTACGACACCTTCTATGAAAAATGACGACTCGTAAGTAATGGTCTGAGGAGCCACATATAATGTATGATAACTTTTTTAATTTTAATACTACAAAACTCAGATTTTGTCTACTAACTAATCTCGAATACTACTAAATCATACCTAATTTTGGTAAATATTCATCCATGATTTTCCTAGTTATGACGAGGCTCCTCAATCTAAACATTTAGATTTAGGAGCCACCTTTATGTTCTTATAACTTTTGAAGTATTATACTACAAATTCGAGGACTAAGGCTACAAAATTTTTAAACTTACTACTAAATACCTATATAAATTTCATTAAGATACGAAATGTGGCTCCTCAATCTAAACGTACATTGGAAATGAACATTATTTTATGTTAATAGTCCATTTATTGAAGAATGCTACGAGTATATACATAATACTAGACCAATAGGAGCAGAGCATCAATGAACACGTGGATTAAATCGTGAATGCAGTAGTATATATGAGCAAACTGTGTTGGTCATTACCACATGGCATTATTTTTTAACCGACTGCGTCAGCGAGGGTTATGTACCAAATATTTATTTTAATTAATTATTGGACAACATATGTTTGGAGGTGTGTTGTCCAATATTTGGATTTCATTGCACTTAAGGACATAATGTAAGGTCAATGGGTACAGGCGAATACTTTGAGGGTTATTTGATGACTAATAGTTAGGTACGAGTACACATTGCAAACATTTTGAACCGTCATACGCAAGCAAAATAGATCGTGGGCACTACAGTGAATGGCTCTTGTTGTTTCTATTCTTCTATACTTATACATAAATCACGTAGTACATGATCCATTTGATTGTGAATGGTTACCGTGACCTATAGACCGTTGTATGTATCGTTGTATGAAATTGACTGTCTCAGTGGCGCAGCGGTATGAGTATGCCGTCCCTGAGGCCCGATGTTAGACACCGGGTCGAATCAAATATTTGTGTGATGCATAAATGTTTGTCTCGAACTTTGGAAGTTTTATTTAGAAATATATTATAAGTATGTTTATCAGTCGTCTAGATCACATAGCGCAAGTTTATATTAGTTTAATTTGGGCTTAGATAACGTTGTGTGATATGTCCAAAAATATTTATTTATATTTATTTATTACAGGCGGACGGCCGCAGATTTGCACGCGTGAAATAGTACCTAATATTAAAGCCTAAAACTTGAGCTAAAACCTTTCTCGAGAACCACTCTATCCATTGATGAAAGGGCATGTAAATAGGTGCAGTAGTTTTTGATTTTATCGCGAACAGACAGACAGGCAGACGCGGCGCGGGCGGAGGACTTTGTTTTATAATATGTAGTGATTAATCCTGCGTAACCACCTGTGTGGAGGAAAAAGCAGGGGAAAAATGAAAATATACAGATGAAAGGAAAGGTACCTCCGGAGCTCTCACTATATATATATAGCCCGATAGCTTATGTACGGACGTACATAAGCTATCGGGCGTTAGTCACAGTGGTTAGTACCTACCTAAGTACTAGTTCCAGCTGGCCCTCGAAGTCAGAGAACAAACGGAGTGAAACCAGTGGTAGTGTTATTACGCGTAGTACTTACCTAAACGAACTTGAAAGAAGGTGGTAGACAGATATTTTTACTTACTCTTAAACTTTTTCAACACTACCGCCAGTACCTACTTCAGTTCCTCCATGATCAATCACGGCGCCGCGCTTGCAACAGTGTCGAAATATCTGAACTGATTGATGATTCTGTCTTAAACGAAATCTGGCTGATTTTACAACAGAGCTTCGATATGGTTGTTGATGTCAGATGGTAGTCGCTCCACGGAAAATATTGAAGTTCAGCCGCATAGCAGTTAGACTGGAAAGCCGAACCCAACTAGGTTGGGAAAAAGGCTCCGTAGATTATGATTGATAATGCTATCGGATAGGATAAAACACTGATAAATGTCCAGACTACAGTAATAGAAAAACTTTGTTGTTGTAACGTTAAACTGAAATTAGAATGATGATGTTCCTATCCTATACAGCCACTCGTTTACCGCATTCTATTAAGCTGTTTGCGATTGCACAAACCAATATTGCAATACCCAGCGCGTATCATAACTAAAATCTACAAATACTTAATTTTAATCGCAAGAACTATAGTCTTGTCTCGGGCTGGACCAGCCCAAGACTTAGTTTTTGCAATTTAAATTGTTTGAGAAATTATTTGAAAATATATTTGAGAATAAGTTACATACTTCATTGCTTATAAAAAAAACGTGTACATCATATTCCACTTATGGAACTGTGTATACAATAGGTAGGTATCTATTATCTTGTGATAAATTTAAAAAAAATAACTGCGGGTATGTATATAGGTATGTATTCAGAAGTGTACAATAACAGGAGCTCTCCAGATATCGACAGCGACCAACTGAATGCATATTATTAAAAGCCTGAACCGTGGCAGTGGCCATTAACCATTAACCGCCACAAGTATGTAATTATATTCATAGATTATAAAACTAGCGTTGCTGCGCCCGCGTTGCCAGTAGGTGGCAGGTTAGCGCTTGCATCGTGTCGTTGGCTAATCAAACACCACAACCAGTCGAAGTATAACTACCGCGAACTTTGAAATAACAAACATGTTAACACAATAATTATAAATATTTATATAATTTTTTATATTTTTTTTTTAATAAATCACTAAAATGGTTAGTGACAATACAGACCCTAATAAACCTAAAAAAGTGCCACCGCAGGACCGTGAAAAGAAGGTGAATAATTATAAGCGAGCTAATTGGTTCTCTAAAGCATGGTTCATCTGGATGATGCCCACGTTTTGGCGAGGGTACAAGCGGGATCTCTACGATGCAGACCTCACCAAACCTAAAGATAGCCATCTTTCGGACAAGCTTGGAGATCGTCTGGAACAGTGAGTCTTTCTGTTACAATCACATAGAATTACTTGAAAATGTTTTTTTTAATGAGACAAAAATATTATAAATATTTGATCAATAGAATGGAACTGAAGGGAACTTAATGTTTTTTTAAGTACGAGTAGATACGTATTCGTATTATTGTAATTATTCCAATAGAATGCGTGTCTGATTGCCACGAAAAAAGTTTAAAACAAACAGTAACTTTTAAGTTACGGTAACATATAATACGATGGGAAACACAAATTTGAAGGAAGAAACTCCTCAATTTAATACTTAGGTTAAGGTACTTCAAATATTTCATGAGGTTGGTTACATAAAAAAAAAAAAATATTGGAATACGTTACCTTGATTTATTAGCATTTCTTAAACTTTCGCAAAACTTACACTGTTGTAACATTTCGTACATTTTGTAGCAAATCATACAAAATTTTAAACGTTCCGCATTTAGTCGCAAATTATATTACACTCTATGATATGTTGTTTTGAGTCATTAGCAGTTTGGTAACTATTCTAACCCATTTTGGGATCATTATCAAAACAGCTATGACTGTACAGTCACTTACAATTTCTTGACAAAGGTATGAAACCAAGAAATGAAGATTATTGTTTTTTTTTAACTCAAAGTGTATTTTGATGAATTGAAAGTGTTATAAACTGTATAGGTTATTACTTAAATACCATCTGCAGTATGGAATTCTAGGAGCTTCAAAAAAGTTTACGACAAATTCGCTAGGCTAAGCAAAGTTAAATTTATATAGTTTAGCTTAGTTTAATCAGGGCCCCATCATTACAATTTACAAGTAAAAATTTAGTAACATCGTGTTTTGAGTATACAGTTTTTGCATATGTTGCCAGCTTTTTGCTTGTGAATAGTAACTTTTTGCTTCGTAAAATGGGGCCCTGGGAGTTCCCTGTAGTAGGTATTCTTTGTGTCTTGGAACTGTTTTTATTGTGAAGATGCTTTGAAAAAGGTTTATTTTAATTAAAGGTATTTTTGGTAGGTAGGAAGTAAAAAAGGTAATTTTAAGTTTATGAAATTTGTGGACGTTCAGTGTATGAAATGATACATTTTACATAAGTGATACAATTTTTTTAAGATTACGATAATAATTGGACCAACAATAAATAAAGTTGATATTTTGCGAGAGTGTATAATTTGCGACTAAATGCGGAACATTTCAAATTTTGAATGATTTGCTACAAAATGTACGAAATGTTACAACCGTGTAAGTTTTGCGAAAGTTTAAGAAATGCTAATAAATCCGTACGTAAATCGGGGATTTACGTAAAGGCAAGGAAAAAAAACCCAAAGCAGTTCACACGGGCCTAAGAGTGTAGTGTAGATGCACTGCTTACAAATTATCGGCAGCTGCACCCAATACAAGATTTGAATCATAAATATTTTCTAACATTGTTGCAACATCAGTTCACGTAACACACAAAATTTTACAAACGTTTACTTATGAACATACTTTTCGTGTTTTAATAAATTGAGTAATAGTACTTGTACTATTTATTATATGTTCGGTGGTAAGAGCACAGCATTATCACACACAGGGTATATACTTTGTGGTCTGAGAACCCTATAAGTTTAAACTAGCAACTGATACTTTTACTGGAACTGGAATTGGGTATCTCGTGCACTACAGGTGCACGAGATACCTATTTAAACACTTATAAAATTAATATTTTTGGACTGATTTGGCTAATTTTGATCTTGAAATATTGGTAGAGGTTCAGGAAACCTGCGAAGCTCGCCGGGAAAAATAAACCATACCTGTAATAAATAATATAATAAATAAATAATAATCACATTTGTGTCTCCCAATTTGTAACCAGATGCATTTGTTTGTGGTATACAATGGTTCCTAATGGTACGACGAATACATTAGTGCTACAATAAGTAATACTTTGTATTTTACCGAGAGTTCACGCTAGGAGGAAATTTCAAACGTAATCCTCTTCTATGGTAATCTTTCTACTTAACGTTTAGTTCTTTATTATGTTCTATTAATCAGCTGCAAGAACACAGCTTGATCAACCGGTTAATTTTCTTACTTGTTTACTGACCTCCGATTATTTATATTTCATCAATAAGTTTTTCGACTTAACGTTTGACCCTCAAGTCGGTAGTTGGTACCGATGTGAGCGAGTAAACAAGTTACGTTAAAATTCAATTTTAAAGCTCCTCAATTTTCCAGATATAACAAAATACAAAGGTTTTCTCGACTTTAAATGGTAAAATATATCAATACGAATGAATCAGATCGATAAGTGGATCGATAGTGCGGACTCGCGCACAAAGAGTTCCGTACGCAAAAAACATTCATGTTTGTTGTATGGGACCCCCCTTAAATATTTACATATTCTGTTGTTATAGAGGCAAAAGAAATACATCATCTGTGAAAATTTCAACTTTCTAACTAACACGGTTCATGAGATACAGCCCAAGACATACGGACGGACAGACAGTGAAGTCTCAGTAATAGGATTCCCGTTTTACAATTTGGGTACGAAACCCTAAAAAGTACCTACTCAGGGGGAAGTAACTTGAAGGATTATTTCGCATTCTCAAGTTTTGGCTGAAGACGAAGGTTTGTTTATTGATTTGTGCATTAGATGTAGATAATGTATTTAATACAACAATTTTAATAAAATAAGGTACAGTTTCAATTGTTATATACTGCACCGTTCTTAGCAAGTGTGGTCCGAGTACAAAGGTCTAACACAGTGTATACGAATGGGAAGCACTAATCAAGGCAACGCAACTCTTGTTAACTCATTTACGCACACAATTACATGATTAGCTTACAGCAGCACGTCGATGTTTGCGCCTTACTCACCGGTTATGTGACAATAAAGAGTAATGGCAAATCCAATTTTTCTATTAAACCATTTCGGAGTCTACTGTGTCCGCGTTCTTATTTTTCTCTTCCGTACGATGGTATTGTACACTCGGCTCACCAAGGGCAGGACTATAGATTACACAACAACATAGTTGTTAGGTTTATTGGCTGCTTACAACAACATGTCAGCCTCTGGGAGATTTATCTATGCTTCAAATGTCACTTGGCGATATTTATTGTAATAAAATTAGAAGTGGGATTTTTTGGAGACAGTTTTAAAGATCAAGAAACTTTCTTTCCTACGTTAAAATGCACTGTTTCCGATTGGACCCCGAACTCAGGGAACCCAGACTATGTATAATCTATATTTTTCTGTAGTATCACGGTCTGCTACAGTCCTTGCCTTGTAGTGACACTGTTAGAATAGGTAGATATGATATTATATTGATTCTTTTTCTTGTTGACGACCAGCGCTGGTCCGAAATTCGTTGCTTTGTGTTGACGAAAAAGTGTTACAGCAATTTGACAGTGTTAGAAATTATAGTTTAAATATTGACTATTTATAATACTACTACTATTTTACTATTTAATTTAGCCTTTAATAGACAATTTTTTAAATATTTTGAATGGAAACAGTTAACTGTTTTAAGGGATTAGATTAGTCACGCACAAAAATATTGACACAAATACTAATTTTATATGAAAAGCTTACTGATTTACACATTAGTACCACTATTTCAATATCACACCATAGAATCAATGCTATTCAAGAACATCTAAGTAGGTACAAGGTTACTATTAAGTACTCAGCCATGCATCTCTGTCACATGGTACCTAATGGCCATCAAGTAAATAATTGTGTACCTGTAGGTACACAGAATGTTGGTATGAGACTAGTCAACGACCCGAAAAAATATAGATTCAATTAAATGCAACTATGATTATCCTAAGTTGCAGCGTTTGGGATAGTTAAAGTTTTGCTCTACATTCTTTGAGTATAACTAAAGGAAGCCCAAGAGAAACTAACGATGTAATTATGCTTTAGATAAAGAATAGATAACGACTTAAAGAAAGGAGTAGGTTCTCAATTCGACTGTTTCTTTTTTATATTTGTTACCTCATTCATACCTTTCTACTGGGTGAACCGATTTGAAATTTGATTTTCGAGTGGTCCCATTTTAATTTGGTCCCAATTCGGTAATTTAAAGTCAGTATTTAACCGACTTCCAAAAAAGGAGGAGGTTCTCAAGTCGACTGTTCTTTTGTGTCAAAGTTTAACGTACTTTTCCAAGAATATTGATCATTATTTATGGTAATAAAAAAGCTACTCATGTCTATGTTGTGTTACGTGAAATCCTTAGATGGTTATTTGAAGTATAAATTCCACCCAAGGATTTCAGACAAGACGCCACATGTAGAAAAAGTATGTTTTTTGGACATTCTCTCTTCTCACCGATGATACAGAATTGGGAATAGTAATGATGTCAGCGGGTAACATTCCGAAATAAAGGTTATATGGACAATGTTAATCCTCTGTGTGAAATAAAAGTTACCTCTTTGGTCACGTGTAGCGTTAAAAGTTGGTTTCCTGTCAAATTCGGTCAACATTCCTGGTATTTGTGATACTTACTGACCGTCTTTCTCGGTGGGTAATTTGGTCCATGTTGCCGGCACATCAATAACAGAATAGTAAGTACAGGAACTCTGGCCATTAACCAATTTAAAAGAAGCAGTTCTGCTTGGTTAATTTATGAATTCGGCTTCCTGCTACAAAAGGAAAATTCCTAGCAACTCACGATTTTACCATCGCATAGGAATGCTGTTCTATCCAATTAATTCTATTATATATTAACATTTTTCAAACCAAACCTCTAAAGCAGACGTGAACCTTAGGTACTAGTCGTGGGATAGTCTTAGAAGATGAGATTGGAAAAATTCTAGACAATAGTTTTAGAAAGCAAAAGCAAAAATTAGCGATATTTTAGCCAAAACGGACGCCTGCTTGTAGCGTTTAATATGTAAAATCCAACAACTGTCCATATCAACCCCGGGCCACACTACCGTGCACCCCTTTTTTATTCCTTGGCCCATTGTCGGCCCTTTCTCAAGTCGTACCTTCCATGTCTCCATGAGATCCTGACCACTGAGCGTCGATCTCTCAAGTTGCAGGACTGTGTTGCCAGTCCAGCGCCTCCTTGTGCCATTGAAACAATGACGCAAGGGCTCTCGTTTCCAGGTCCCATGGGGGGGTCCTGGACCGGCTAAGAGACATGCAGTATGTACCCTCATATTATCTTGACGGCTAAGGTCTTCAACGTTCTGTTTAAAACAGACACGTTATAGTTGACCGCCAATTTCACAGTGCACCCCCTCGTAAAAAAAATTGACACCTCTAATTTTATTTTCAGCTACTACTACTTTTACTACTAGTTTTCTCGTTCCCAATTTCCAGAGGAGCACCTTGCCGGGATAAAAGTAGCTTTTATCACTCGAGGATAATGTAGCTACATAAGTAGTAAAAGAATTTCCAAAATCGGTTCTGTAGTTATGAAGCCTTTTCAATACAAATAACCATATCTTTCCTATTTAGTTTATTTTCAATAATAGACAGCTACCCAAGAATCATTATTTTTTGCCTTTTTACCCCGTTTTGGCTTGATATGGAATTCAATTAAAATATCCCGTCATTTAGCAAACATAAGCCATCCTCCTTATTTTAAGTCTAGTCTAAGATAAGCTGCATCGGCAGTGCATTGTCAGTCAGTCAGTAAACCCAACCAGGTACCTATATTATAAGGATTTAAGACGAAATCTAAAAGCATTATAACCTCTACTGGCCTTATATGAGCTATGCAAAACTTGTTCTTTGGTAATTTGTCAATAGTATCCTCAATTTAAAAATAAGTTAAGAGATTATTGTTCCATTTTTTGCTGACCCATAAAATAAGCGACCTTTAAAAGTGATCGTTCTATTTAAACAAATGATTTACTCGCGGAGCTTCCGCTACAAGTTTCCCAAAAAGATGTTAACCTATAAATTCCTTTTAGTAGTAACCGGTTTCATAGCGAATGCATTCTAAGAACCACTGACAAGACCTCTTACTTAACATGTTTTATTTGAATATGTAATTTGCATTGAACTGTGTCATGAGAAAAACCTAAATGGCCCTTCGGTTACGTTAAAAATTATAAATTAGATAAAGTTAACGTCTAATTTGTAAAAATATAAATCATTAGGTACGTTTAGACAAGCATTAATTATTTGGTGAAGAAAGATTTTTTCGAAGATATGAATGAAATAGCTATAAATTAATTAAGAGATACGTTGCCAATTACTTTGAAACATTACATGCAACGTCTTAATATTGATAATAGTCAGTGATTCCAAGATAACCTTAAAAATAATGATGATGACGCCTATACCGCACTTGCCTAAGGCAGCACAAACCAGTGACGGCAACGGAGGCTTGGCTGAAATTGAAGGCCGTTTTTGATCACAACTACCAATGAACGCCTAGTTTTCCACTGACGAATGTCAACCACATGTTGCGTAGCTTTATGTACTCTTAGTTACTTGGTTTTTGTGGAATACCTTATCTTTAATTAGGCTTACTTTATCTGAGCAACACTCTGCATCCAAACTTTTATGATGCCTCCCAAATATTTCTCATAAGCATTTTTAGTTGGTCTACTACTTACTTAGTTCTTTTTTTTAAAGATTTCTTATTTTCTATATGTCGTGTATACATAATAATGCAATCGGGTGAATGGCATCGGCCATGGACATTATGCACACAAGAGACTAAGACGCGCTACACAATGAAACCGACGCGGTTCATTGTGTAGCGCGTCGATCGTTTATATTATTTAAAGTAACTGGTAAGAAATTGATACAGAAGCAAAATATCCCAATTACGTTATTTTTCCAGTGGACGGACACTATCTAATATGCTTCGTCCTCGGACCCCGGAGTAAAGCAGCATGCGATTGTTACTTTTTGCCTTTACTATCTTCCTACACTGCCTCTATAATATTAAGTCAGTACAATTTAGCTATAAACGTCATTACAGTGGGCCCGGCCCTTTTACCAGCGGTTTAATGATTGTTGTAGAATAGACATTAATTTAAAATACAGGACCGATGTTATTGAAACAACGTCATAATCTATAGAAAGTGAGCTTTAAATCATAAATATTTGTGCTGTTTTTTTTTATTCAGTTCGCCAAATTGACGCCGCCCGCCTGGTGGTAAGTCGTGACGACGTCTAGCGATTGTAGGCCACTCTCACAGCACACAATACTATAGAGAGTGGCCCTCAACTTGACGACCTACTGATGTGCCTCTTCACGCTCCGCTTAAAGAACGAAGGATTATATGTGGGAGGAAACACGTGCACAGGCAGGGCGTTCCAGGCCACTATCGTTCGGCAGAAAAACGAACGTTTAAAACGCTCGGTTCTCGCGAACATGCTATCCACTGTGTGGGAGTGGCATCTCTGCCCGGCACGCGTTGTTCGGGATCGGAAGGAAGAGGGTGGGATCAGATTGAAGAGCTCTTCAGAACACTCGCCGTGGTAAATACGGTAGAATGCGGCCAAGGAAGCTATTGTTCAGCGCTGAGTTAGCGGCTCAAGGCTTCCCGTTACCCTCCGGACAATCTATAATACGGATAGCCCGTCGCTG